>CM071944.1:33800000-33817500 GCA_036784905.1 Acrossocheilus fasciatus
TGGAAGTGTATGCACACATCCATCCTATAATGCTAAAAATCCACCCAGTTTTTTTTTTTTTTAAATCCCCTTTCTCAAATCAGGCTGTTCAGTGATTCCTGTCAAAATGATATAGTTCTGTAGTTCTGCCGCTCCCATGATAGTTGATTGACGAGATCAGTCCGCCATTGTGTCGACTCCAGTGCAAGGGAAGACAAGAACGTCTCCAATTAAGCGATTTGAGGTGTTTTGTTGTTGGATGTAATAATGAATATAGCAGTTGTCATTTACTCCTGACATCTGAGCTGCTGAAGACGCAGAGCATTAACGTTACTTTCATTTTGAAGGGAATGCACCGATCCCAATCTGCCTAAATGCATCTATGCGAATCATTCATAATCCAGCTTCATCTAAAAACAGTGCTGATTTTGACATGGTAAAAAAAGGTACACTACCATTGAGAAATTTAACCAAAGTATGTTATAGACTTTTCATTAATGACCCCTTTAAATGAAAGGGAAAAAAAACCCTTAGACCGTGTTGCTTGACATGAAACTAAAAACTGGTTTCCACTATTTGTCAAATTTGGCAGAATTCCCAAAGATGATATATCTGATTCTTTACAGGTGATTCTGTACAGGTAGGTAGACGCGAGTCCCGTTAGTTGATCAGATAAGAGAGGACTAACATTTTTCTTTCACAAAAACAGGATAATTTTCTTACACAGCAAAATCACTGGTGTAAAAAGAACACCCACAGTGTCACATTCAACACCAGCAAAGTGTCTATATGTGTCCACACTATAGAGTGTAAATGTTACACTTTTGATAGTGTTAACTTTTTTACACCCTTTACGTGTAAATTCAACACTCATTATTGTTAATTGTTAAACCTATTCAACACTATTCGTTGTTTCTGCACTACACCACTGTTAGTATTCAATTATAGTGTTAATTTTTAGCACTCTCCTTTTAAGATCGACACCAGTGTAATTTGAACATAACAATGATGAGTGTTCAAAATACTGATTTATGATAGCACTTTTGTTAATATTTGGTTGTTTCAACAAAATTAAACGGCAGGACATATTTGCAGAAAATATTGCAAAAAAATTTTATTGAGGTACACCACATTTAACATTCACATCCAAACACTGCATTTCACTGCATTTAAAAACCTTTACAATTTGCAGTTAATTCCAATCTGGAACAAAAACACAACAGGGAACAATGTAAGTTCTCTCATCACTGTCATATGAAAACTGCCTGTCATAAGGTCTATAGTATATCAAATCATCCACACAAATGAGAGTGAAAATATTACCCATCTCCTCAATACAGAATGCATGCAACATGCTCATCAAAACACACTGTAATTACATTACTGGCCAAAAGAAAAGCTTGTCCATCTTTTACAATAACACTGATAATCTTATTAAAAACTGTCAACCGCAGAGCAAATGTACATTCCAACTTGGTATCCAGTAGGTAGTATGGTATACCGCGGGATCTAAAAATAGCAACGGTATCAGTTTCAATACCGTTATACCGTCATAAAAAAACAATGCACTTATATAGGAGACGAGGATTAAATATAATTTATTTAATGCCTAAAAATGCGCATGCTTGGTTGTCAACACGTGACAGCGTGGAGGAGAAAGAGAGAGAGGGGGAAAGATGGCGAGTCGTGCACCAAGTGACCAGGGTAGGGTTGCACCAGCCATTCGTAAGTTCTTACTTAAATTAGAATGTTAAGTTCACACTAGAGGCTAGTAACTACTTGCTAGTTTGTAACTAAATTTGTACTTACTTCGGTTGCACCAGCTGTTCGTTGAGCAGGTTCTTAAGCTCTCCGTAAAGTAATGCGTAGTCGCATAAAATGACGTTTATCCTAAATCATCCAATAGAAACCTTCAAATACGCGAGCAGAACTTGTTTAAATGTTATTGATTTTAATTAATCCTTCATTCTAACTTCTTTCGCCTCACGTATACTAATGGTAAAAACAAGTTTCCATTAAAAACGATACATTAATAACATTAGTCTATATGTAAGCTATTTTTATATGTAAATAACATTCAGAAACTGTAATTGAAATAAATAAGGATCAATAAATACTGAAAGAAAAAAAAAACATAAGAAATGCCATTTATTTATTATTTCATCTGACATGCGCAAACAAGGACCGAAGTGCACAGAAGCGCGCTGTAGATGGGGTGTTGAAGACGGGCTAAAAAAGAAACAAAGTACTTTTATTCACATATCGTTCTCTCTCTTAATATGTACGTGAGTGTAAATGTCAGCAGCATCATATATGCCTAAAGGATTGGAGGTTGTCAGGTAAAAGAAGAGCATATTGATGCAATTCACTCAGTCTGCTATTTTGTTCCAACCGTTACTCCTGACCAGACGCGTCCGTAAATATTTAGTTTATACGTAGAGTTACACTTCAACTAAGTGTAATGCTGCAACGAAAAAATATTTAGTAGTGCGTAAGTTGTAACTTAGTGCCCATTTACGTCAAAACTAGGCTAGGTTGTAACTTACGTTCAGCTCGTGCAACCGGCCCCAGGGTCTCGAAAAAGAACACAACTTCTGCTGTTTGGCAGTATTTCGGGTTTCGACTGAACGAGAAGGGAGAGGCGGTAAATACGGACGAGACAATTTGCAAATTGTGCAACAAAAAGGTGACCGCGAGAGATGGAAATACCTCGAACCTAAGGTGACACTGTTTGAGCCTTATGTCATATTTTTTTTAATTATTCACGGTAATACCGTATACCGAGGTAAAATAGGGAGGAGGTTTGACGGTATCAAAATTTGGATACTGCCCAAGCCTAGTATCCAGTTCCATAGTTTTTTACCCAGGTTGTAGTGGAGACAATGGGTACATTCCAAGTTTCAGTTAAAAGCTCATTACCCTCCAGAGTGCAAGTAGAGACTTCATTAAAAGGACCAAACTGAAATATTTTAAAATAAAAACTCTCCCAATGAAAAGCCAACTGATGTTGATGTTTTATGGCCAATGTTTTTAATGTTCTTTACAGACTTCTTAAAAAAAAAAAAAAATATGCTTCCCTTCGTACCTCATGCACCACATGTGTAAAAGTGGACCCACTTTCCTTATGCATCTAGGATAATGGATCATTAGTTGGTGCTTTGGAATCAATCTTATTTCAGGAAACATGGACTTAAAAAGTGTATGATGATAAGAAATTAAATGCTTCAAAAAAAAAAAAAGTCACACCCTGTGTTACAACTGGCGAGAATACAATGTTCACTATCTGAATCAAAAGTAGTATCAAATTCCATTAACATTGTCCCTGTTATCACGGGGTATTGCGCAGAAGGCACAATGACTGAATAGCATTGAGGCCAAGATCATTGCTGCCGTCATCAATTTTACCTCCACTTGGTCTGTTCTTTCTTTCACTGTATCCGTAGTTGAAGCTCTGAATCCTTTCCGAAAGTGTGTCCAATGAAATGCAGTCTTTAACTCTCTGGGGTCGGCTGTATCGCCGGCGAGACCAACTCGTTTTTTTTAAGATCAGTGCAAAAGACACTAAAAATACTCTGTTGATTTTGGTCACACAAATAAGTGTTATTCATCAATCGAAACTGTTAAGTGTCTACTTTTTTTTGAGTACACTCACAATAACAACACAACTTTGTGCTTTTGGAGAAATAAGAAAATAAACAGGGTGTGCTCTCTGTCTTCTCCGTCTCCGCGAGCTGTTTTTAGAAACACATCACTAAAATGAACTGTAACTCAGCGACTACTCAACACAGAGACATGGGAGATATATCTATAGAAAGCCTGAAGTGTCTACTTCGAAATGAAGCAAGTCTTATCGAAAACAAACATTCTGTGAAGTAGTAATCCGTATGAAACCAACACGATGTTCAATCTTTCCCGTCTGACTCATTATCTCTGAGTTCACGCCCACGCGCTGTTCGCGCTGTTCATATGTAAATAGCCACGTGGTGCGTGCGCGCGTGTAAACGCCCAAAACAAAGAGCGGAGGTCCTCATCGCGGCTAGTGTTACTGTTCACGCTAAGTAAATAAAGGATTTCCCTCGAAAGAAGAACACGATTTCATCCAGAAGAGGAGATCGATCTGATGAGTAAGTTATGTTTCTTTTTTGCATTAGTTACCGTGTTATTGTGTCATAAACTTGAACAGATTTAAACAGTTAGTTGGGTTTTTCCCAAACGACAACATGATGAATGCTATGCGTCTAAGAATGTTTAGACCATGTTTATTATTAATACTCTGTTCACAAATATATTTTAATAGCGTGCTAAACAATAATAATTAGTTTCTCAGATATAAAATATCATTTTTTATAGTACAAAGTACATCCTTTTATTGTACAAAGCATGCTTGAGTCTGTGTCATGAGAGTCATGTCATAGGCTACTATAAAATCATACATACTAGACTATATGACTACAAAATCATAGTTGGGTTTTTCCCAAACTATAATTCCTGACTACAATGTTTGAAATCTTGTAAAACATTTTGAATATGAGGGGCAATTCATTGTATTTAAATTTCTTACAGCATGATAATGTTTTCATGCTCTATATAAAACAATAAAAGTAATATGAGTGTACACTGTAACATGATGAATGCTACGAGTCTAAGTATGTTTAGTACATGTTTATTATTAATAGCCTACTCTGTTCAGAAATAGATTTTAATAACGTGCTAAACAATAATAATTAGTTTCTCAGATATAAGATTTCTTTCTCTTTTTTATGATAGTACAAAGCATGTGTGAGTCGATGGCTACAAAACATATATATATATATATATATATATATATATATATATATATATATATATATATATATATATATATATATATATATATATATACAGATGTTCCTGATATTAACATGCTCACAAATGTTTTTTGTTTGTATTTTATTGAATCAGATACCAGCACCAGATGAATCCTGATGTCTCTTCAAACTGTTTTCCTCTGAGAGCGCTGCACCAACATCAGATGTTCAACTACACTGATATTCTATGTTAAAACAAGCTCCTTTTCTACTGATTGTTTTTTTCTTCTTGAATCCATGGAAAGAAGTAGAAACACTTAAATAAAACACGTAAATATCAGGTATGATTTACTTGTTTCACTTGTTGAACAGAATCTGTTGTCAGTTCACATCTCTGTGGTTAGATCAGTGTGCACAATAATGTGTCTTTGACCTTCATTATGTATGTTTTGATTATACTGTGTTGTAAATAAAAAACAAATAATTTAAAAAACCCTTTTTTCAATGTCCTCACATTCTCTCTTACCTGCCTCACAGTGACCGTCACACTGATGGCCCATTAGAGGCCCATAGGGGAGGGCCCTTTGTCTCAGGTGAGACTCACTTAATATTCATGGCCATTACCACTCCCTCGCATATAGACCCTCGATCACAAAACATGTCTTGAAAATTTTAAATCAATATATTGTTTTCTGTGAATGAGTAAGCAGAATGATTTTCACATAATTTTGAAGTAAATATTCTAGCCTACAAGACTGATTACTCAAAAGTCTTATTCAGGACTATTTAGTGTGGGTTTTAAGGCCTTATTTCAGCTACATTTTTTTTCCCAAAACGTACTAACCACGCATAATATTTTTTTTTCTAAAAAATGCAAACATGTACATCCATCTTGGTCACATATTATTGTAGCACAGTTTGTGCTGAATACAAAAAAAATTACATGTTGGTCAGTAGTATGTTTTAAGTAGCTGAAAAAGGCACAAATATCAGGGCATGTCAAAACATCTCAAGGGCCCCAAAATGACCTCGGACCCCAGAGGGTTAACCAAGTACTGAAAAAGCAGCTTTAACTCGTACTGCACAACTCCTAGCAAATCGTGCATAATGTCAACAGCATACTTCTCTGAAGAATGAAAAAACTGTAATGAATTGAGTGGACAACTTCTCTTAAGGCCAAACAGTGGTGCAAGAGTGGGATCTTGTGCCAGAGCATTGCAATGTTCTGAATATAGCTCCTTTGTTCGAATGATCAAATCTGGGTCATCCTCACTAAAGACTGACTGCAACTTTTTGTCAATTAAGCAAAACCGGCAACAGTAGGTTGCATTGAACCATATTAAGCAGTCCATGTAAAGCTAAATTGTCACCAGTAACCTGAATGACAGAACCCTGTTACATAGTATCTGAGAAGGGAACATGGATTCCCTTTGACTCCAGAATTTTTAGATCCTCTACCAGAAGCTGTAGGATGGTTCAAAGCCATATTTTGAATGGAAAAGAGCCACAAGATGGATGTTCATTAAAACAGAATTGATCTTGGGGGGCAAATTTATTAAAATAAAATAAACACAGCCAAGTTTGTGTATTCCGTTTTTGGATCGAAATCGTTGTAATATAACTGTATTTGAAGCGTATGCTCTTTTTGACCAAATAACACATGCTTTTTGAAGTAAGAACAATTATTAATGTCTTTGTAAATACCATCTTGATAACTTTTAACCTGCTGGAAAAAGTGGCAAAGTTCAGAATTTGTAAACACAGACTCGAGTTCCTAAAACGGGCACATAGATAAATTTATCATTGAACATATTCCAATGGTTCAACAATTTTCTATTTTTTCTCAAATTGTCTCTGCCTCTTTGTTTCAGTATTAAGGCAAGAGAAAGGATTTTCTAGCTGGTTAGAACAGTCTTTAACTTTGTCTAGGGTTTGCCCAGGTACCTCTGATGAAAGACATTTTAGAACAGTGTCTCTTGCTTGAGCATGAACATAACTAACAAGTTCTTCCATTGAACCAACTAAACATTGAACAGTATTTTCAGATTCCAGCTGCTTGTATTTGAGCAACAATAGCACTACACATATCAGTTAGTTGCCGATTTTCATATTAGAAATGCAAAGTTGGCAACACCAAAACTCCAGAAGTATCAAAGAAATTTATTTTAAAAAATTTGCATAGTGCGTTACGTTTCGAGCATGCAGGCTCTTCATCAGACAAATGAACAACACTGATATGCCTCTCTTTATACCTCCAGGTGATCAAAGGTCACATGACCTAACACAATATTACCATAATAATAATAACCCAACAAATAAACCAAAACAATAACATCAGTCAAGAAAAAAAGAAAGAAAAGAAAAACAGAACATATAAAACTATGCAAAATAACAAAATACAATTCTCAATCTACAATTCAACAGCATTAATTGATACCTGCCTACGTACATAAATTCAACCAGTACCATCAAAACCTTTATTAGAGCTGTAAAAAAAAAAAAAATAAAAGCCATATAGATAGATAGGTATTTCATATTTAAAGAAATGGACGAATATCAAAGTCCTCATTTAAACCTCTCGGGGACGACATATCTAATGTAAAAATCCAAAAGGCCTCACGTTGTAAAAGTAATTTATTAATATCACCACCGCACCGTGGACACTTGACTACCTCTATTCCTATGTACTGAAGAGTGGAAACGGAGTGTCTCGAGTTAGAAAAATGCTGAGCTACTGGACTTTTTGGATCGCGATGTCTAATTGCACACCGATGTTCAGAAATACGAATTTTCAAAGGTCTACTAGTCTTACCAACATAGCATAAGCCACAAGGGCAATGCAACAAATACAGCCATCTTACATGAAATCGTACCCCAAATTTTAAAGGTTTTTGCTGTATGAAACATCAGATGCTGAAACAAACTTGAACAACTTCTGTGGTGTACCTTGCAAAGGAAGCATGAGAACATTTGAGCAAGACGTTGGGGGGAGGGGGGAGTCAAACCTCAATGTTCTGAATTCTCACTCGGATTTCCTTGACCCTTGGACTTTCCTTGGCAGTGCCCACATCAGTGCCATAAACCGTTGTTTGAATGAACATGTAGAAGTTGCACAAGACCTCATCATACGACACAGCAAAGACAAAGTGCGCCTTAAAGAGTTCATCTAAGGCTGCGACAGCTGTCTGCGTCATGCAGGGAATGGCATTCTGGTCCAGGATGATGTAAAACTTCTGAACGCTACTCCTCTTTTCTTCAACACAGAGGAAGAAGGGCTGTGTAGATCCAACTCGCTCAAGAAATGTCTTGATGCTCGTCCCCACCTAAGAGCATATAATGAGAGATTTTAAACAGTATTTCGTATAACAGCTGACAGATCTTTCAGGTTCAAATTCACAAATGAAATTCTCATTCTTAGAGGTGTGACACATGGAGAAATGTACCCCAACACATAACATTTTTAAAATGTATTATGTTGAGACCTACATTAACCACAATTAACAAATGCAGTGCAAGTACTTTTCAGCATATTTACATTAATTGCAAATTAAATCTTATTGTAATGTGTTAATTAAAGCTTTGTTTCGCTCCTTGAATTGTAGAAAAAGATGTAAGAAGATTTTAATGTGAGATGTGAAGAGATGACGTTTTTTGCCCAGTCCTATATTTTTGAACCTGTATATGATGACTATGCAGATACACCAACAGATTACATCAACTGCGGGCAAGACCTTTATGAACTTTACACAGGGGCGTAGAATTAGGGGAGGACGCCAGGGACGTGTCCCTACCAATATCCAGTGACTGCCAAACTGCCCCTAGCAATCATTTTGATAAAACAATTAAATATATGTAGGCCTATATGTTTTTGTAATTTTGGACACATCTGAAATGTCATACCATTGATATTACCTTAGACGTTAAAGTAAATGGGATACATTAGAAAATTGCGCGCTTTCAAGGATGCACATTTAATACATGGGCAGAACGTGATCACACACCGGATGCACAGCACCGCATTTAGAACAACTCACAGGTATTGCACCCACTTCAAGACAGCAGTCCAAAACAGTTAATATAGATGTTCACTTCAGAAATGAACAAAATTGCATCGATGAGTTTAAAATACGGTGTTTGACAAAACAGTGCAAACGGAGAGAGAAAGTGCAATCCATGGCTGATATTAGCTCCCTAAAGGATATGGACAGAAAAAGGTTGTGCGGAAAGTTACACTTCCAGCCTAGGATAAAGTCATTAACCCTCTGGGGTCCGAGGTCATTTTGGGGCCCTTGAGATGTTTTGACATGCCCTGATATTTGTGCTTATTTCAGCTCTTAAAACATACTATTGACCAACATTGTATTTTTTTTTGTATTCAGCACAAACTGTGCTACAATAATATGTGACCAAGATGGATGTACATGTTTGCATTTTTTAGAAAAAAAAATATTATGCGTGGTTAGTACGTTTTGGGGGAAAAAATGTAGCTGAAATAAGGCCTTAAAACCCACACTAAATAGTCCTGAATAAGACTTTTGAGTAATCAGTCTTGTAGGCTAGAATATTTACTTCAAAATTATGTGAAAATCATTCTGCTTACTCATTCACAGAAAACAATATATTGATTTAAAATTTTCAAGACATGTTTTGTGATCGAGGGTCTATATGCGAGGGAGTGGTAATGGCCATGAATATTAAGTGAGTCTCACCTGAGAGACAAAGGGCCCTCCCCTATGGGCCTCTAATAGCCCATCAGTGTGACTGTGACTGTGAGGCAGGTAAGAGAGAATGTGAGGACATTGAAAAAAAGGGTTTTTAAAATTATTTGTGTTTTATTTACAACACAGTATAATCAAAACATACATAATGAAGGTCAAAGACACATTATTGTGCACACTGATCTAACCACAGAGATGTGAACAGACTTTGAGTCATTCCTGCAACAGATTCTGTTCAACAAGTGAAACAAGTAAATCATACCTGATATTTACGTGTTTTATTTAAGTGTTTCTACTTCTTTCCATGGATTCAAGAAGAAAAAAACATAATCGGTAGAAAAGGAGCTTGTTGTAACATAGAATATCAGTGTAGTTGAACATCTGATGATGGTTCAGCGCTCTCAGAGGAAAACAGTTTGAAGAGACATCAGGATTCATCTGGTGCTGGTATCTGATTCAATAAAATACAAACAAAAAAACATTTGTGAGCATGTTAATATCAGGAGCATCTGTATATATGTTTTGTAGCCATAGACTCACACATGCTTTGTACTATCATAAAACAATCTTGTATCTGAGAAACTAATTATTAGTGTTTAGTATGTTATTAAAATCTATTTCTGAACAGAGTAGGTTATTAATAATAAACATGTACTAAACATACTTAGACTGGTAGCATTCATCATGTTACAGTGTACACTCATATTACTTTTATTGTTTTATATAGAGCATGAAAACATCATCGTGCCATAAGAAATTTAAATACAGTGAATTGCCCCTCATATTAAAAATGTTTTACAAGATTTCAAACATTGTAGTCAGGAATTATAGTTTGGGAAAAACCCGACTATGATTTTGTAGTCATATAGTCTAGTATGTATGATTTTATAGTAGCCTATGACATGATTCTATAGCCACATACTCAAGCAAGCTTTGTACAATAAAAGGATGTGCTTTGTACTATAAAAAATGATATTTTATATCTGAGAAACTAATTATTATTGTTTAGCACACTATTAAAATATATTTGTGAACAGAGTATTAATAATAAACATGGTCTAAACATTCTTAGACGCGTAGCATTCATCATGTTGTCGTTTGGGAAAAACCCAACTAACTGTTTAAATCTGTTCAAGCTTATGACACAATAAAACGTTAACTAATGCAAAAAAAAAAAAAGAAACATTACTTACTCATCAGATTGAGCTCCTTTTCCCTTCTTTCGAAGGAAATCCTGCTTTTACTCGGCACGTCTTCCAGAAACAAACAGTAGCGCGATGAGGACCTCCGCTCTTTGTTTTGGGCATTTACACGCGCGCACTTACCACGTGGCTATTTACATACGAACAGCGCGAGCAGAGCGTGGGCGGGATCGCATTAGAGATGAGTCAGACGGGACAGATTGAACATCGTGTTGGTCTCACACGGATTACTTCATCACAGAATGTTTGTTTTCGATAAGACTTGCTTCATTTCGAAGTAGACACTTCAGGCTTTCTATAGATATATCTCCCATGTCTCTGTGTTGAGTAGTCGCTGAGTTACAGTTCATTTTAGTGATGTGTTTCTAAAAACAGTTCGCGGAGACGGAGAAGACAAAGAGCGCACACTGTTTGTTTTATTATTTTTCCAAAAGCATAAAGTTGTGTTGTTATTGTGAGTGTACACAAAAAAAAGTAGACACTTAACAGTTTCGATTGATGTATAACACTTATTTGTGTGACTAAAATCAACAGAGAATTTTTAGTGTCTTTTGCACTGATCTTAAAAAAACCGATCTGGTATCGCCGGCGATACCGTCAACCCCAGAGAGTTAACATTAACAATAATTTGGGACAAATATAATGTGGTTTTATGGTAAACTATGTAAGGGGTACTTGACCCCACCAATGTCAAGGCAAACCTACGCCCTTGACTTTACAACATGATCAGCCCCTTCAGTTGCACTGATTTTCCCAGTCTTCCTTCCTTTTACAGTTGGAGGCAAGAGATGAACGAGCAGGAGAATAGCTGCCACATCACTGTCCCATCCTAGCAGAATAGAGTATACAGTTAAACCTTAAAAACGGTTTAAAAACCCAAAACAAATAACATTTATACTTACCATAATCAGACTCCTTCAGAGCAGACAGAAGGTCATCAACATGCACCAGGTTGCAGGTTTTTGCAGTCAGCAATTATTATTGGCTTGTAGCATGCTGGCCATTTAGCAATAAACTTGCTTGAGATGTCGTCTCCAAAAAGCATGGTAAAGTCTTGGTCAATCTATCACACAGAGAAATCATATCAATAACAAACATTACAAATACATATACAATTAACATCAAAATTTCAATATTTCTTACCAAGCCTAGTGTATCCAAAAATTGGGGAAAGTAAACAAGGATGAGTGAAGATTTGTCTGGATCATGTATCAAATTCTGCCTGTACTTGATTGTTGTCTTCATTTTAGTAACTGGTGCATCTGTTGAATGCTTCATCATGGATATAGCTTCTGTGCATTCGTCACCTGACAGCTGCTCAGTTGTTGAGGATGTCTCGCGCGAAGTCTTAGGACCATCTTGGTAAAGCATCTTTGATGCCACCTTTAAGTTATTTACGGAGTTGCGCTGAACAGTTGTAATGTAACCCTGTAGGCAATGTAACCCTGGCCACTGCGTGGATCGTAGTACTGTTCCTGTCAAACAAACGTTTAGCATCAATAAGTCAGCATCAATGTATCAGGCCCAGGCGGTATCGCATGCACACAATTTTGCAGAATAATATATTGTTTACAGAAGTTCTGTGCATGGCCCACTAGACACAGTGCACTACCCAAACTATAAAATATTGAAACTTATTTTATGATACTTACAGCTACCAATAACAGTATTCTAAGCTTTACACATTTGACAAGGTTTGCATTCCTTCCATAGAATTCTGCAGATTTTTCTAGAAGAAAATGGGCAGACAATGGCAAAAAAAGTCTGCTGATTCCATCCGAGATAAATCTCAGTATAATAAATAATTTGATTGACTCATGCATTTGATATGTGCTGAAATAAAGAGAGAGTGTACTGTCTCAATGTGCTGTATACTTACATAACCAGTCGGTGAGCATTTATCCTTCAAATTAGGGAATAGAGTATAGCTAACATGGATACTGACTGGTGGAATCCTCCTACAACACAGCATTAAAAAATAAATAAAAGGCATTAACATTACATATAAAATGTAACTGTGATCAAATACCAGTGCAATATTTAAATTAGACTGATGATTATTTTATTGGTCACTTACCCGTACTTCTCTACCATATCAGCCACAAGGATGTTTACCAGCTTCTTTCGTGTCTTTTCAGACAGGCTCTTCGTTTGTTCGTACTCCTTCAACATATCAGAGCCTCCTGGTTTTGAGTGCAGCGCTGCATGAACTCGCTTTAAAAAATAAAAATAATGCAAATAAACCAGTCTTTGATATACTAATGTTGGTAAGATTATTGATACGGTATCAAAGGACAAAACTTAAGCAAGAGAGGAAAAATAACTGACATCTTTTGACACTTTTCAGTCAGAAGGTTCTTCTAAGAATCGTTTTTTTGCGTGCCTTTAAAGATTGTGGAATCACTGTGGAATCTGAACTTTTTGATTCAACTGATGAAAATAACTCGGGCATGAGGGCTCAGAGAGATCGGTCGCAGCTTGCGGAACATCTTAGAATCACATACAGCACACAAGACAATAGATTAAAAGACAGATGCTATCATCATGTATTGTGAAGAAAGATTCCAAACTAGATTATGCATTTTTGAACATGGCAGCAGGTCATGAGTTTCTTATGATTTATCACCATCCAAAATTTTGAAGTACACCTTCGATGTTCTCACAAGCTCATCAAAGACATCAGCATCAACATCAACTCCAGCAGAGTCTTTAAGAACCACATTGGCTCCATGCGGCAAGTTGAACTTTGCAGAAGCTTAGAGGTAGAAACAAATACAATTCGATTTCATGTTCAAACATACTGAAATCTTTTCTTTCTTTCTTTTCTTTATTTATAAAGCACTTTCACACAACTACCAGTTGATCCGAAGTGCTGTACAATACAGCTAAAATAAAACAGATAAGAGACAACAGAACATCAAAACACAGCATAACAATACAATTGACATGGCTAGACAACAGCTATTGACAGAAGATGTTTTTTTGAGCCAACATTTAAATACAAGCAAAGAGGGCGCACCTCTTATAGAAGCTGGTAATTTGTTCCATAGACTAGGACCAGCAACAGCGAAAGCTCGATCACCTCTGTAATGGAACCTAGATCTAGGAATAGAGAGGAGGCCAAGATTACTGGATCTTAGGGACCTATTTGGTTTATAATTAGAGATTGCCTTGGAGAGATATGATGGAGCTTGGTTTTGCAGAGATTTAAAAACAAAAGTTAAAATTTTAAAAGTAATTCTAGATTTGACTGGTAACCAGTTTAGGGGAATAAGAATGGGCGAGATGTGGTCGAACCTTCGTCTGCCTGTAATCAATCTTGCAGCAGCATTTTGGACCATCTGTAAATGCATTATAGAAGACTGACTTATACCATAGTATAGTGAGTTACAGTAATCTAAACGAGATGGAAACAAGTGGATAATCTGTTCAAACGGTTTTACAGAAAGTAAAGATTTGATTTTTGATAAACGCCGTAAGTGAAAGAAACTTGATTTTGGTTTTGTTCTCGTTTAACACTAAAAGATTCTGCTTTAACCATATTTGTAATTTGTTTAGACAATATAACAGAGGTCCTAAGCATTCTTTACTTTTATGCTGCAAGGGAAAGTACAGCTGAGTATCATCCGCATAAAGATGGAAGGACACTCCATGTTTCTCAAACATAGCACCCATTGGCAGCATGAATATAGAGAATAAAACTGGAGCAAGAATTGAGCCCTGTGGCACCCCACAAGCAAGTGGGTGTGAGGACGAACTATGTTGGCCAATAGAAACACTAAAGCTTCTGTTAGTTAAAAAAGATTGAAACCATTTCAATACCTTTCTCTGTAACCCAACACAACTCTCCAACCTGGAAATCAAGATTGTGGTCAACCATGTCAAATGCAGAGCTTAAGTCTAGAAGCACCAAAGCCACGGCATTCCCTTTATCTGTTTCTAGTAAACTATCATTTACGACTTTTAAAAGTGCAGTTTCTGTGTTGTGTTGAGACTTAAAACCCGATGGGAATTTTTCAAGAATATTATTTGACATCAAATGGGACTGCAGCTGGGTCAACACAGTTTTCTCAAGAATCTTAGAGAGAAATGTCAAGTTTGATATAGGCCTAAAATTAATGAAATTTGAAGAATCAAGATTGGGCCTCTTTAATAATGGAGTTACTATAGCTGTTTTAGCTGTACTAAAGCACACACACAAACACCGCTACATCTAACTCGTAAAATAAACTTTTTAAACCAACTAAGCAAGTTTCACTTATAAATTATTAAACTGAGTGACGTTTTTGTCCAGATAAAGTGTTGGTTTGGTGATATTTTTCATGTTTGCGTCCATAAAAAAAGCCAGGCCTGCAGCGCCCCTCGAAATAGAACTTAGTTTTGTTAAACGTTCTTCCACAGACAATACTTAATAAAACGGCAACTTTCATTGTCAAATAAACACCTTAAACAGTGTTCAACAAGGGTAGATTTTAAGCCAGGAACTCACCTAGCGACTAGCTGAAACATTCTGAAGCTGGTCACGCCACATCTTTAAAACGAGTGACATGGCGCGCAGCACTTCTCAACAGGTGTGCGACTGCCAATTTAGAGTGCATCACAGCTTCCTCCGCCTATTAGGCCTCAATTCTTTCAATAGTTTTTATCCCCTGTAAATTCTTCTCCTGTCCTTGATAAACTCAGCGTTTTTACAGTTACAAACATTAACTTGCATGTTTTGCTCATGCTGAAATACTGAGGTATCAAATTAGTACAACGTGGCCCCGATTTATCTTAACAAGGGAACGAATTGATCTAACGTGTCCACAACATCTACTCATGTGCAGGGCTCCATAGATTTAATTTAGCTATATCATGTGAGAATCTGATTGACCTGCTTTTTCTTCGCCTTCAAGTAAAAGAAAATGGCGGACACACAGGTGGCCTAGCGTTAAGTGGAGGCGTGGCTCATTTGCACCACTTTGGGTGAAATTTGAAAATACACTGATTTTGACTGAAAATTTGAAAAGTTTCACACTGATACTATCTTACAAATAACAACAGCAGTGTTAAAACAATGTCAAAACTGTTAATTTCACAGCATCCCTGAAAGTTTTACACCAGCGATTTTGCTGTGTAGCTACAATCATACCATAATCATAATACCATAATCTGGTTACTAACGTAATATCAGTTCCCTGAGATAAGGGAATGAGCGTTGTGTCTGAGATGCTTATGGGGAAACTCGTGTTTACTCTGAATACTGAAGCCTGATTTGTTTTCATTTGTGTAGCTACACAAACAAATGGCACTTCAGCACCACCAAAAAGGGTGGAGCTGACTGCTATATACAGAGGTAAGTTGCACTGAGTGGGAAGGGAGCTAAGTGGGGGAATGGAGAGTTAGTACAAGACTACTTTGAGGGCAGTCTGGCCTTGGCGGGACCTGACCATCTCCTCTTCCTCTTTGCTTTGAGATATCTGCAAAGCGGGGGCATGGGAGTCTACAGTGCAGTAGAGCAGTGGCCTTTGTAGTGCACAGAGCCAGGTCAGTCATTGTGCATAGCTCCTTAAAGGCATTAAAACTTGGGCCAGACTCATCCATTGTGTGGATAAGTTTGGCCTAAAAAAACATAGCACCACCATCATATGAAACTCTGAGCCAGCCATTGAATAAGCCCTGCCCACTAGAGCGGAGGTGGTCCTGCAGTGCTTGGATGGATGCACCACATGGGCTTTCAATCCCAGGATCTATGGAGGGCAGAGATGTACATCGCCCACCTCTTCCATCTTGCCATAACCCTTCTCTTCAGTGAGGTGTGGGTGGCAGAAGTGGAGGAATGAAAGTGCGCCAAGTAGGGGTCACGCCACGTCCTGGTTTGTTCATTGTGAACTTCCGGGAAGAACAGAGTTGGCCTCTGGCCGACCAATCCAAGCTCAGGTTGCGAATCAGCTCGCTGGCCTGTGTTGAGTCTTTGGGAGAAAGGGTGCCAAGATCGCCTCTGGAACACACCTACTCCTATGCATCTGAAGTTGTCAGCAACATGGAATCGTCTAGTGTTGGGCGATATGCTCAGTTGTCAGCCTGTGAGATCACTGATACACACTATTATCGTGCTAATTTATTTAACCCTCTGGGGTCCGAGGTCATTTTGGGGCCCTTGAGATGTTTTGACATGCCCTGATATTTGTGCTTATTTCAGCTACTTAAAACATACTATTGACCAAAATGTATTTTTTTTTGTATTCAGCACAAACTGTGCTACAATAATATGTGACCAAGATGGATGTACATGTTTGCATTTTTTAGAAAAAAAAATATAATGCGTGGTTAGTAAGTTTTGGGGAAAAAAATGTAGCTGAAATAAGGCCTTAAAACCCACACTAAATAGTCCTGCACAAGACTTTTGAGTAATCAGTCTTGTAGGCTAGAATATTTACTTCAAAATTATGTGAAAATCATTCTGCTTACTCATTCACAGGAAAAAATATATTGATTTAAAATTTTCAAGACATGTTTTGTGATCGAGGGTCTGTATGCGAGGGAGTGGCAATGGCCATGAATATTAAGTGATTCTCACCTGAGAGACAAAGGGCCCTCCCCTATGGGCCTCTAATGGCCCATCAGTGTGACTGTGACTGTGAGGCAGGTAAGAGAGAATGTGAGGAGATTGAAAAAAAGTTTTTTTTTAAATTATTTGTATTTTATTTACAACACAGTATAATCAAAACATACATAATGAAGGTCAAAGACACATTATTGTGCAGACTGATCTAACCACAGAGATGTGAACAGACAACAGATTCTGTTCAACAAGTGAAACAAGTAAATCATA
>CM071944.1:33820000-33822500 GCA_036784905.1 Acrossocheilus fasciatus
CCTCTGACCAGACGACACCCACAGTTCAAAAGTTTCAGGTTCTAACGATAGTAGTATTATGTAGTTAGGTATTTTATTATATTTTTAGTTATATTTTTTAGTTTTAATGTATTTTAATCGAGGTCTCCGGGGGTCATCTGGGTGTCCTGGTCTCCGCTGATGATCAGGGCTGCAGACATCATCTCTTGGTGCTGATCCGCCATCTGATCATAGGAAAGAAACAGACAAATATTAGCGTAGATGCCATTCTACTTACGATGTAACGAGTACACCGTGTGTTGTGGGAAGTGTTCCCTGTTCCGGTTGATCTAATTAATGCAGCCTAACAATCCTTTAACGGATTTGAATAATAGAAGCGTATTAGTGTGTTATGTGTACGCCAGGGTAAAGAGATGGGTCTTTAATCTAGATTTAAACTGACAGAGTGTGTCTGCCTCCCGAACAGTGTTAGGTAGATTGTTCCAGAGTTTGGGTGCTAAATAGGAAAAGGATCTGCCGCCCGCAGTCGTTTTTGATATTCTAGGTATTATCAAACGGCCAGAGTTTTGAGAACGCAGCGGACGTGGAGGACTATAACGCGATAAGAGCTCGCTCAAGTACTGAGGAGCTAAACCATTCAGGGCTTTATAAGTAATTAACAAGATTTTAAAATCTATCCGATGTTTGATAGGGAGCCAGTGCAGTGTTGACAGGACCGGGCTAATATGATCATATTTCCTGGTTCTAGTAAGGACTCTAGCTGCTGCATTTTGGACTAACTGTAGTTTGTTGATCAAGCATGCAGAACAACCACCCAATAAAACATTACAGTAGTCTAGCCTTGAGGTCATAAACGCATGAACTAACATTTCTGCATTTGACGTTGAGAGCATAGGTCGTAATTTAGATATGTTTTTGAGATGAAAAAACGCAGTTTTACAGATGCTAGAAACATGGCTTTCAAATGAAAGATTGCTATCGAACAGCACACCTAGGTTCCTGACTGATGAAGAAGAATTTACAGAGCAGCCATCAAGTGTTAGATAATGTTCTAGGTTGTTACATGTGGGGTTTTTAGGTCCGATAACTAACACCTCTGTTTTTTCAGAATTTAGCAGTAAAAAATTACTCGTCATCCAGTTTTTTATATCGACTATGCATTCCGTTAGTTTCTCAATTTGGTATGTTTCACCGGGCCGCGAAGAAATATAGAGCTGAGTATCATCAGCATAACAGTGAAAGCTAACACCATGTCTCCTGATAATATCTCCCAAGGGTAACATGTAAAGCGTGAAAAGTAACGGCCCTAGTACTGAGCCTTGAGGTACTCCATACTGTACTTGTGATCGATATGATACCTCTTCATTCACTGCTACGAACTGATGGCGGTCAGATAAGTATGATTTGAACCATGCTAAGGCGCTTCCACTAATGCCAACAAAGTTTTGTAGTCTATTTAAAAGAATGTTGTGGTCGATAGTGTCGAACGCAGCGCTAAGATCCAGTAGAACTAATAAAGAGATACAACCACGATCAGATGATAGAAGCAGGTCATTTGTAACTCTAATGAGAGCAGTCTCAGTACTATGATATGATCTAAATCCTGACTGGAATTCCTCACAGATATAATTTTTCTCTAGGAAGGAATATAATTGTGAGGATACTACCTTTTCTAGTATCTTTGACAGAAAAGGGAGATTTGAGATCGGTCTATAATTAACTAGGTCTTTGGGGTCAAGTTGTGGTTTTTTAATGAGAGGCTTAATAACAGCCAATTTGAAGGTTTTGGGGACATATCCTAATGACAATGATGAATTAATAATAGCCAAAAGAGGATCTATGACTTCTGGAAGCAGCTCTTTTAGTAGTTTCGATGGAATCGGGTCTAACATACATGTTGTTGGTTTAGATGATTTAACAAGTTTATACAATTCTTCCTCTCCTACAGTAGAGAATGAACGGAATTGTTCCTCAGGGGATCTATAGTGTGCTATCTGATGCGTTACTGTAGCTGACGGCTGCAAGGATACAATTTTATCTCTGATAGTATTGATCTTGGAAGTAAAATAGTTCATAAAGTCATTACTGCTATGCTCTTGGGAAATGCCAACACCTGTTGATGCTTTATTTTTCGTTAATTTAGTCACTGTATTGAATAAATACCGAGGGTTATGTTTGTTTACTTCTAGAAGAGACGAAAAGTAATCGGATCTAGCAGTTTTTAATGCTTTTCTGTAGGATAGGGTACTTTCCCGCCAAGCTAAACGAAATACCTCTAATTTAGTTTTCCTCCAGCTGCGCTCCATTTTCCGGGCTGCTCTCTTTAGGGCGCGAGTGTGCTCATTATACCACGGTGTTGGACTCTTATCCTTAATCTTCCTTAAGCGTAAAGGAGCAACCGCATCTAAAGTGCTAGAAAAGAGAGAGTCCATAGTTCCTGTTACATGATCTAGTTGTTCTGAGCTATTGGATAAACTGAGGAACTGAGATAAGTCAGGAAGATTATTTATAAAGCAATCTT